>PVIH01000588.1:0-39343 GCA_004025045.1 Sigmodon hispidus
ACCATGTGGTTTTGCTGGGAATTGAACTCAGGTCCTCTGGAAGAACAGTCAGTGCTCTTAACCTCTGAGCCATCTCTCCAGCCCCCTTTGAGGTTTTCTTACACAGAGAAAATACTGATTCTAGGTGGTCCATGTATGTAGTCTGGTCCTTACTACAAGAATCCCTTTTTATATAATAGCAAATAATCATATGTTTTGGAATCATATCCATGAGTTTTGCCATTGGTAATATTTCCTTCTGGTTTCTAAATCTGATAACCTACTCTGGACTATGATCTTTAAAAAAAAAAAAAACCACAGTGCTAGGATCAAATTCAGGGCCTTGTGCATGCTCAGAAAACACTCTGCCACCAAAGAGAGCTGTCTGTTAGCTAGTAGAATTGGTTTTATTAAAATAGGAGAGTAACATGCCATATGTCAAGATAGCCCTGTGGCTGAGTAAGGGAATGAGTTTGGGAAGAAAAAAGATTGGTCAAAGGTGAAGCATCCTTGAGCATCAGGCTGACCTTGACATGATGACAAGTAGTTGATGGTGTGAACAGGAGAGTGATACATATTTCTAGAAGATACATAAGGACTAGATTGGATAGTAGGTCTTTGTAAGGAGAAAGATAAATAAGGGAAAGGTGAGGGAAAGCCCAGAGAGAAGAAAGACCATGGTGGTAATGGACAACAAAGGGCAGGAGTAGGGCAGGGTTCTTACCATGATGTTAGCAATCACCACAAGGCTTGTGAGGTTTCGTAAGTCTTGAAGGCGGTATGTTCAATGTTGGAAACTACTAGTGTAGGTTTAACTGAGAATCAGATTCAGCCAGTGAATTAGGCAATGCTGCATCATGGTGACCAAAATGCCTGACAGAATAATGAGGGAAAGATGTCTTTGGCTCACAGACTCAGAGGAGTCAGTCCATGGTTGCTTGGATCTTGGTACTTTATCAGAAAAGCATAACAGTGAAAGCACTTGGCAGAAGACAGTGTTTCTATCATGACAGACAGGGAATGATCAAGGAAACTGTCCCCAAGAGCCTACTTCCAGTGACCTACTTCTTCTAGATAGGCCCTGATTCTTAAGGTTTGTGACCTCCAAGCACAGCAATGCCAGCTGGGAATCAAACATATTAAAGCCCACATTTATGGGGAGCCTTTTATATTCAAACTATAACAACTTAAGAAAAATGCCAAGACCAGATTAAAATTCAAGAAATTTCTTCTGGAGTTAATGGAAAGATAAGTAAAAGTGTCCTTAATAAGAGAGAAGGAAAGAAGATAGGAATAGAGGAAGGGAGAATGGAAGGGAGGAGATAAAGGTGGGATAGAAGGTGGTTGGTTCTGGTGGGTCCCTCGTAGAATGCTGTCTATCTAAGAGAGGCTCAGTAAAGCCATTGTAGAATCTTTTAGTGTCTTCATACATCTTCTAGTACAATAACAGAATACCACGGACTGGATAATTTATAAACAATAAAATTTTATCTAGTCTGGCTCTAAAGACATCAGCTGGCAAAGGCATTTGTGTTGTGAAGGGCAATGTTTTAAAAGGGTAAGAAACATTTGCAAGATAAAGAGGAAACTTGAGTCTAACTCATCTTTTATATCAGCGCCCCACCTCTATGAACATTGCAGTGAAGGCATCAATTCTCATGACTTCCTCGTCTCTTAGAGATTCTTTCTCTTAATACAGTGGTGATTAAATTTCTCCATGAGTTTGGGAGGAGACATTGAAACTACGGCCTTCAGCCAGAAAACCCATCATCAAATCCTTGGTCTCTAAGGAACGCCTATGCTTATGCCTGCTCTCTGTAGCAGTTATTGGGAGCAGGCTGTTAGAAGCACAGGCTCTGTGCAAACACAGCAGCTCTATTTCCAAGCACACAGCTGGGAGATATGAAAGGCTCATGCCCACCACAAGGACACATGCTTTTATTAGATTTTCAAAGACATTTACAGGCAGGGTTTGTTTGAGAAGGTGAGGCACCAAGGGGGAGGACACAGGCACCCTTCACCCCAGCCAGTTCCCTGTGATTTGTTCCTTCTCTTGGAGTATGCCAGTGTGAGGACAAACCTGCACTCTGTTCCCAAATGTCAAGAACAACACTGACATTATCTAGAATAATGGGATCATCATTCCTTTCCAGAAACACACAGTGAGTAGGGAGCCTTCCTGCAGTTGGAGAATTCAGTCAGTGTATGTTCTATCTGGATAACCCAGGAGACTGTGATAAGCATGACATCACTGTGTGGGCTCATGAAATAGTGTCTTTAAACTTCACAAACTGGACATGTTTTATCCAGGAGTGACTTCTTACCAGATGATAGTTATGCTTTTCTAGTCTGTATTAGTTTGAAGAAAGTAAAGATTTAGGAAAAATTGGAGCATAGATATTGTCTTAGTCTGTGTTCCAAAGCTGTGAAGATAAAGCATGCACAAGTCAACACTTATAAAAGAAAGCATTTGATTGGGGGCTTGCTTATAGTTTCAAAGTGTTAGTTCATGATCAGACATACAGACAGTCATTGGAGCAATAGGTGAGAGCTACATCCTGATCCACAGACAGAGAAAGAGAGTGACATTGGCTCTGGCTTGGGTTTTTGAAATGCCTAAGCCCACCCCAATGACAGACTTCTTCCAACAAGGCTTAATCCTATAAGAGTATCCTGTGACTAAGCACTCAATTCTATGAGCCTATGGGGGGGCATGCTTATTATAGTTTTAAATGTTATCAGTCATTGTTTATGTAAATGAGTGTTTACTAGATAATTCCAATGAAGAAGCTGGTAAGAAACGTTTCCAAGACAGCTTATAAGTTTTTTTAAATTTAGATTTTTATTTTATGTAAATATATTTTTATTTTTTGTACAAGGCATGTGTGTATGTATATATGTGCACTATATATGCCTGGTGCCTGTTACTCACAGGGCTCCAGAGAGAACATTGGATCCCCTGGAGCTGGAACTACAGATGGTCTGAGCTTCCATGTGGGTGCTGGGAACAGATCCTGTGTCCTTTGCAAGAGCAACAGGTGCCATTAACCACTGAGATAGTGACCTCTCCAGCCCCGACAACCTGGATTTTAGTCAGGGATTTAAGAAAGTTTTCAGTGCTAACTACAGTGGACAGGAGTAAAAGCCTGTTGAGGCATGGCAAGGGCAAAATGCTTTTCCCATCGCTCACTCTGGTATCTTAGTTACTGTTTTATTGCTGTGCAAAACACCATGACCAAGGCAACTTAGAAAAGAAGTCATTTAATTTGGGGCTCATGGCTCCTGAGGATTAGAGCCCATGATTATTATGGCACGGAGCACTGTAGCAGGTAGACATGGTACCAGACCAGTAACTGAGAACTTACATCATGGTAAAGAGCATGGCGGTAGGCAGACATGGTACCGGATGAGTAACTGAGAACTTATGTCTGATCTGTAAGTACAAGGCAAGGCAAGTTAACTGGATATAGCCTGCCTTTTGAAACCTCAAAGCCCACCCCAAATGACATGTCTTTTCCAACAAAATCATTCTTTCTAATCCTTCTCAAACAGTTTCACAAACTGGAAACAAGTGCCTGGATAGATGAGCCAGCTGGGACCATTCTCATTCAAACCACCCCATTCTACTCCCTGGTCCCCTCAGGCTTGTGACCACATCATAATGCAAAATGCATCTAGTCCAACTTCAAAAGTCCTCATAACCTTTTAGAGTCTCAACACAGTTTAGAAGTTCAAAGTCTCTTCTGAGACTCAAGGCAATCTCTTAATTATAACTCCTTATAAAAACAACAACAGAGAACAAATTATGTACTTCCAACATACAATGACACAGAATATACATTACCATCTCAAAAGAGAGGAAGGAATGGGGGCATAGTAAGGAAATACCAGGCCATCAAAGCAAGACCAAACCTAGCAGGGCAAACTCTAAATCCTGTCGCTCCATGTCTGATGTCAAAGGGCTTAGACCACATTGTCCTTCCAGTTTTTCTGACTGCAACACACTTTTCTCTCTTGGATTGGTCCCATTCCACCAGCAGCTTTTCTTGACAGGTATCCTAAGACTCTGGAACCTCTAGCATTTTGAAAGCCCCAACATAATCCAGGTTTTACTTTCACACTTTAGGCAATAACCTTTCTGGACCTCCAAAAAGGAACTCTCCTGGCCTCTGGGGCCTTCCTTAACCACCGCAGGAGATTCTATAGCCCCTTTACTCCTGTATCCCTTTGTGTATCTTAAGCCAGAACTTTGTGGCTGATGCTACAAAGTTCAGTTGCTTGCTTGGGATGGAGCCTGACAATCTCCTTGAACTGAATTTGCCTAAATTTCTTAGAGATGGAAGACCTCAGGCAGGCCTTTTTCCTTTTACAAGGTGGACACTTAGATGGGGGTGGAGGTGTCTTGCCTGAAAGTACCACTCTCTTTGCATCAGGCTTCCCCTTATGTCTTTCAGCACAAGCATTGGCTCTAACGTCATGTTCTCTGGTGTTCTTTTTACCGTCAAACTGATCATTCACTGTTTCTGCCTTGTTTTTTCATTGTAGACCTGCATAAGAGTGACTACTAATAACAATCTGACAGAATCACTATTAAACTATCTTGAAATCTCCTCTGCTAATGGAATTAGTCTAAAACTTTTCAATTTTGCCTTAGGCAGATTCTTAGGATGAAGGCAAAATGCAGCCACATTATTGCCAAAATATCACAAGAATGGTCTCTAGCCCAGTAGCTAACCCTTCCTCTTTTGAAAACTCTTAAGCTGGTCCTCCATTGCTATTAGCACTATTGTCCTCCCAGCTCTTTCTAGAAAGGCTTTTTAGGCCTAACAACACTTAACCATTTTTCTAGTCCAGAGTTCTAAAGTCTTCCACATTATTTAACATATGAACAAATAACAACATGATCAGGCCCATCACAGCAATGCCCCACTCCCTGGTACTAATATCTGGCTTACTTGCCTTTCTATTGTTATGAAGAGATGCAAGGCAACTAACTGATAGAATCCTTTGTTGGGAGCTCAAGCAGGGAGAGCTAACTGTGAATGGCATGGGCTTTTGAAACCACAAAGCTCAACTCAAGTGACATACCTCCTCTAACAGTGCATGCCTCCTACTTCTCTCCAAATAGTTTTATTAGGAACCAAGTATCCAATGAGCCTAGGGTGGCAATTCTCATCGAAACCTGGCAAACAGACTTTCAGCCTACCTAAGCAACAAGTCACACAGAATCCTCACAGTGGGTGCAGTTAAGTGGGTGCAGATCATAAAGTGTGTTTTGTCCAGTGGCTCAACATCAAGATCTGACAAGAATTTAGAAATCAGAAATTGAGGTCATAGAGCTTAACGAGCAGGTGTAATCATTAAAAATAATCTTCAACAATGTGGAGAGGGGCTGGGCGTGGTGGCGCACACCTTTAATCCCAGTGGTTGGGAAGCAGAGGCAGGTGGATTTCTGTGAGTTCGAAGCCAGCCTCTTCTACATAGTGAGTTCCAGGACAGCCTGGGCTATATAGTGAGAACCTGGCCCACCAAAAATGTATGTGGAAGGGAGACATATTTCTATTTTGGAAGGTGAGAGACATTGAGTTATTTGGCTAAGACTATGGAAAGATAACCATGACCTGATACTATGATTAATGGAAGTGCTCTCCACTTCAGAAAAGGAGGATCACACAGAAGACACAGCCTGAGAGACCAAGCATGATCATTAGTCCATGCTAGCAGTAGGAGGAACACTCCACCATCTTGACAACTCTTGACATCTCAACTGTGCATGGAAACTTTTCTTCTGGAGAATTGGAACTTGTGTGGCCTGAAGCTCAGCAGAAACCAACTTTCCCTTATCTGCTGTTACTGTGAGCACAGTGCTGCATATGCCAGTCACTATGCTTAGTTCCCATTTTTTTAGTGAAGATGCATTAGCAGATGACCACTCTGTTCATCTACCTAAGAGTTCCTAGGGTCACATGCCTTCAATGTTCCCAGGTGGCTGCCTAAGACTGGTTCTGCTCTCTCACACATCATTTCCTTCTTGAATGACTCTTCCCTACTTAAACATCACCACCACAACCCTGGTGCGAAACAATAAGAATGTGATAAATGATATTTATACTAGAATTTCTTGACCCTATGTCATTAGATGTCACACATTCATTTATGATGCTTCCAAGTCCAACCTCTAATTGTAAATTTTAAATAATTTTTATTTGAACTAATTGGAACCAAGGGAAATAGACACTTGCTATGAACCTATATGACAGTAGCTTGTGTCATTGGGAAAACAGTTTCCCCTCTACTTACATAAGTAATGGGAATGGCTGGGGAGGGGGGATGAATTCAGAATAAGGACTGACAGTGGTGCTGACAGAGCCATGTCCCAGACAATTACACAGTTAGTTCTTAGATATTAACTTAAAGACCTTACCATCTCAGTTCCGCCTCCTTCTGTGTGCCTCTGCCCTCCTTATGTCCTTCCTGGGTTCTTGTGTTAATTTCTTTCTCAGAGTCCTCTTTTGTGGGCAGATACTTTTTCTACATGCAAGAATTCTGCATGGTGTTGCATGCTGGCTGAAAGGTTAGCAGTATAGTTCTGACTGATCACATATTTCCAAAGGAGAAACATGGATCTGCGTAGAAACACTCCCAGTATCTTCTATAATGAAGACACGCACCCCCAACACAAGGGCCCTTTTTATCATTGACATTTGCTAAACCATAGCAGTTCATAAACAGAAGAAGCATTAATGCATTTAAAGCCTTCCTTATTTTTTTTTAAACCAATATCTACACACACTCTTAGTATCATGCCAAATCTTTGCCTCCTTTCTCTTCTGAGGTGGTTTGAAAGAAAATGGCCCCCAAAGGAAGTGGCGCTATTAGAGTGTGTGGCCTTGTTGTTGTAGGTGTGGTCCTGTTGAAAGAAGTGAGTCATTGTGGAGGTGGGCTTTGACATCTCATATGTGATCAAGCAACACCCAGTGAGGCAGACCACTTCCTATGGCTTGTGAGTCAAGATGTAGTAACTCTCAGCTCCTTTTCTAGCACTGGCTCTGCTTCTTCCCACCACGATGATAATAAACGAAACCTCTAAACTGTGAGCTGCCACCACAACTAAATGGTTTCCTCTATATAAGGTGCTATGGTGTCTCTTCACAGCAAGAGAAACAAAGACAACCTCCTTCTCCATTTTGACACATGATATCCCTTCCCTAATAATGTATTTCATTTTATTTCAAACTTTTGATTTACTCTTTTTACTTGAGTAGAAAGCATATAAATATGAGAAACAAATGTGCCTGCCTCCCTTTCCATTTCACTGAAAAACTTCAATTTCAGAATTATACACTGTAAAAAAAAAATGGTTCTTGGATGAAGTAGGGTTAAAATACCTCCCTGGAAGCTGTGACTTAAAGCTCACAGCATGTGGCAATCAAATCATTTATCTACATAGGAAGAGACACGGTAGTGCTGCTTTGGGGGCCACAGTGTCTAAGGTGAGGCACAGTGCAAGAAAAAGGTATTTTGTTTCTGTCACGGTGTATTTGAAACACTGATGAGAGAGATGGTAAAAAAATGGATCAAGCCACTGGAAAGCTCAGGTGACAGGTTTGAGCTGTGGGTCTGCGGAAAGAGTTTTTATAGGGAAATTTAGGTGACAGCGGAGACAGCGGAATGATTGTTTCCTCAGGAGAGTGTAGATGGAGCAGAGCACAGGGTCAAATGTGCGCTTTTGGTGGAGACACTGGCGTGTTAAAAGCCCAGGTATATTGCTGAGAGGAGCCAGGGCAAGGGGGAGAGGAGTGGTCCAGAAGCGAAGCGGGTAATCACCAGAGCACTTGCACCCTAAAAGCAGCGACAACAAAGTCTAAGAAATAGTGGGGCTGTCAAAATGTCAAATTCATGCAGAATATCAAGTGGAGACGGTTTGAGTATGATGACTGTATTTTAAGAAGAAAAGAATCATAAAACGGACATTTCTAGATAGGGCCACAGACCTCATCTTACCACTGCATTACTTTTAGAGTGCAGTATTTCCTTACATTTTGGCGAGCAACTGCTCATTACATCCCATCCCTTCTCAATTCCCATCAGGCTACAGTGAACGGTGCTGGGAGGGGGGCAGAAGCATCAGGACCTCTCTTACCCGGTCATTAGGGAATTACCAAACAATATCCAGCACATGTGTTTCATATTGAATATTTTAAACTTAATCTGTCTCTGACTTTTGAAAGAATGCTGTAGCATTTTAAGACCATGTGACTATTGAGTTCATTTTTGAAAAACAAATTTCCTGCATAAAGGTATTTTTACAGTGTAGTACAGAGACTGGAAACCTGTAGTACTGTCAGATGGTTCTGAAAAGCTTCTGTGTGCCAGTTATTGATCCACGATGTTTGATGACCAAGACTTTAATTCCTATAAAGCTTAAGTATATGGAAGATCAATAGGAGAATCACCCATTTGAACAGCGAGCCTTGTACTTTTCAAAATGGCAGTTTTGATTTTCTCTGCAGGGTTTGCTCAGTGCCCTTTCTAGAAAGATCCATATGACTCATCTACTTGATTTTTTGTTGAATAAATCTTTTATTTTTCATGTGAAATTTATGACTTAATTTATTATAAAATTCAAATTTTATAGCAGAGCATGTTTCTGCTTTTCCCTAATTGCCTGTGAATTACTTAGAAATAATGTATGTGTAATATTGAGTTCATCTTGGTCCTATAATGACTCCTAGAGAAGGGTTTGACTAATACCTATTTGCTGATGGCTGAGGGAATGGATTAGGTCCTTTTGATGGGCACAGCTCTATTTCTGATGTAAATGTCATATTTTTAAATGATGCCACAGCTTGTAAATTACTTTAAGTTATCTCAGAAGTAGAGTGAGAACTCATCTTAAATTCAATCTATATTGCCAAAGAAGCAAGACAGTAAGATTGGGTTTTTTCCTTTCTTTCTTTTTTATTGTTTATGTCTTGATGTACCATGCAGTAGTCTGCAAATGCACATTCAAGGGAGGCTTCATCTTGGAGGTTTGTGTAGAAGAAAAGTCACCATACCCCAATATTTAGATAATACTATAAATTGGTTCAGGAAAGTAAAGTCATAGGATGAGTAGGATTTTGAAGCTTAGTAGATTATTCAAAATCTATTAGTGTTGTGACTTTGGAAATTTTTTTGTTCATAATAGAAGTAATAATGCTAACTATCTCTCAGCATGGCATATATGGATTGAATGTGATAAATTGTCTTGTGCAAAGGCTTGGCCGTCAGATGGGCACAGCTGAGCATTTGGGGAACTTCAGATTCCTCCTGCCCTTTTTCTGTACCCAACAGAAGCAGAAATTCAATTATGGAAGATGAAAGGCAGTCAGAGACATTCAATCTTCCTTGTCTTACAAATCAAGAACATGTCTACAAGCTATATTTTAGTGGGCTTACCAGAGAAAAAAAGAGCAAGCACAAAGCCTGGACCATCAGGACTGTGAAAAAGCTGTGGGAAGTTTAGTTTTGCTGTTTGCAATCTGGTGTTCTTAGGTCCTGTGAGGAAACCCACAAACCATTCACTCTGCTTTGGTTATTGATATTCTAGTAGAGAACTGGTTCTTCTATAGGATTATTACTCATCGTGACTGAAGGTCAATAGATAAGTAAAAAACAACCACTCTTCAGCCCTGGAAGTGACTCACTTCCCAAGTGATGCTCTCACTTTCTTTCGTGATGCTTCAAGATGCCCTGAATCAGAGATGTTCACTGTCAGAGGGGCCTCTGGCCTGATCCCAGAAGAATTCCGAAGCTTGTCTAATAGAACTGCACAGGCGTTTGGCTGAGTGCTTTCTGGAGCTTGTCCTGCAAATTCCTGTAATTTGCACCAGGTCATTTGTTATCCATTTTAGCTGACTGAACAGTTTGAGTCACGGGTGTGAAAAGGCAACCAAAGAAATAGTTAGTGAAGACCTTCCAGGAATGTGTTACTGTCATCTTGTCCATGCATAAGCAGGGTCATGAACTTTGCAGCAAGCTCTTCTCTCTCTCTCTCTCTCTCTCTCTCTCTCTCTCTCTCCCTCTCCCTCTCCCTCTCCCTCTCCCTCTCTCTCTCTCTCTCTCTCTCTCACACACACACACACACAGACACACACACCCATGTACACATACCACATAGGGAGAAAGATAGATAAAAAAATTCAGGTGTAGAAGGAGACAGAGGCACATGTATGCATGTGGAGACATACAGTATTTTTAAAAAACAATTCACTGTAAAAACTTAACTTACAGTGTTAATCTTCCAACCATCCAGCAGATAAACAGAAAAAAAAAAAACATGACAAACAAACAAAACAAAGCAACCCAAGAAATGTCAGCCTCCATGGAAAACACTTCACCTAGCTAAGGGCAAACATCTTGCAAACTCTAGCAGTCTCCGTCCTTGTTCTGAATACCTTTGTGGTTTTAGATGGATTAGGCTAAAAAGGTTCAGTGTTGCTCTCTGTTATAGGACAAACGTGGTGTTTAGGTGCCTATTTTCCAGTTTAGCATTTCACTAATAGCCAGTTATTTTCCACCCAGGTTGTTCTGTGACAACCACAAGCAGGATTTCCCACTATGTGGTCTGTTCTCTTTAGATATGTCTTATTATCCATTAAAGAGTAATAAGATAAATATGCAGCATCAAGTGACTATAGGGAAATAAGTGCCCGGTACAACCTTGCAAATGAGCAGTTGCTCTCTTGCCTGGAGAGCATTAAAATATGTTCGCGCTGGAAACACTCTAAGAAGCCGGTTATATATAAAAATAAATCTTTACTTAGTATTGCATTTTCACAATCCTCACAGGAGTTTTGTTAAAAACTCTACTTGCCACTAATGTAGGCGTTTACAGAAGTCAGAAAGTGAACATGAAATGGCCCTATGTTGGGCGGGTTTGATGCAAGGTTTGAAGCATAGCAGTGAGCAGAAATGTTGGGTTTCTGCAGGAGAAAGAAGGTCCACCATGGATGGTAGAATAGTTATGGCCAAGATAGCTGGCAGCTGCAATAGTCAGGGATAAGTTACTTCTTCAGCACTTATTGCAAGAGATAGGGACCATAAGTCTCTACTCAGAGGCGGGATAAATAGAGGACGACTCCAAGACATGTACAGTTAGGGTGAGGTTGAGGCGGGCATCTGTTGGACCCTGGAAACCCTTGTTTGTGTGTCAAGTACCTCACTAGATCAAGCTGGAAAAGCCACTCACACAGTTCCTGCTTGTCTACTGAAGTGTCTTCCAAAGTTTTGCTGCAGAGCCTGTGACATTCTGTGATCACAATTTCCCAGGATCTTCATCCAGCCCTCAACCTCCTTCTTAGTTATGGCTGTGAAGAGGACAGTGGAGACTGGGATAGTACACAGCTAACAGTTCTGGGAATATATGTAATTATTCGGAAAGTTCTTACATCTCTTCTCTTTGAGAATTATGAGAGTTCAAATTTAGAGTTTAGTTTTCCCTGAAATCAGTCAGTCTTGCTGTTCTTGATGCTTTAGTGCCATTGTTAAGGAAAGAAAAGCCTTCAGAGGCCCACTTGTCAAACTCTGCACCAATCAAAACAGCTGGATTTGTAAATTCCATAGAAATCTTTAATTCCACCCTTCCCCTGCTGGTTCAAGTGTTATTTTATAGGCAAATGTAAAAGTCTATTACTGGATTAAAAGGTAAAGAAATACTACATTGAGGGATCTTTTGAAATTAATTTAAGATATAGTCATTCTTGATACATTATTTGTGTATGTGTGTTTTTTTTCTTGAGCTTATCTGAGGTTTCCTGGCAAGACCATTACCAAATTATTTCCATATCCATGAAATGAGACAGATGTCATAAATTGTCCCCAATCCATACTGTCAAGCATCTAGAATATTGTTCAGCTGAATCTTATCTTTGATTTTGATTTTCCATCTCTCCCTAAGTTGGATATAACTAGTTGATATGTGGTGCCTTCTTGGAGGAATGACTTACAGGGTATAACAGAATAAACCCTCAAAAGTACATGCTTTGAGCTGGATATGGTGCCACAAGACTTTAATCCCAGTATCAGAAAGGCAGAAGCAGGTGGATTTCCATGAGTTTGAGGGTGGCTGGTCTCCATAGTGAGACCTGGACTCAAAACAAGCAATCAAGAAAATATGTTTTGATTTGAAAATGGCAAGTTGAGCATACATTTGCTTTTTGATAACCCTACAAATCCACTGTGGATTGAAAGGTACTATGGTTAGAATATGCTGCCTCCAAAAAGTTCCTGTTAGTGATATTTGAGGGTGAGGCCCCCGAAAGTAGTTAGGATTAGATGAGGTCAAGGTCTGACCCTCAAAATGGCTATAGTTATGACAAGAGCCACTAACTCAAGATAAACAGAAGGAGTCAAGTGGCTCCCACAGCTCTGTATGCAGAACAAGAAGTTTAGGTTTTATCTATAAGCCAAACCAAGAGACCCACATCTGTTTAGTCACTTTACAAAAACAGAGGTCTGTTTTCCAAAACAAATATAAGCCCTGAGAAGAAAACGGTAAAGCTGCCATCTGTGAGTTGGTGTCTATGTTAGACCTGCAGCTGCATAGGTAATTCCTTCTAATGCAGCAGATCTCGACCTGTGGGTCTCAACCCCCTTCACAGGGGTCACAAATCAGATATCCTGCATATCAAATGCTTATATTATGGTTTACATTATGATGCATAACAGTAGAAAAATTACTGTTATGGACTAATAACAAAAATAGCTTTATGTTTGGAGCACCTCAGCATGAGGAATGAGGGTCACAGCATTAGGAAGGTTGAGGAGCAGTTGTCTAAAGGTTTCTACAGGAAACATTACAAAGCAAAACTGTGTTGACATTCCCATTCAGAATTCTTTCAGGAGGACCTTTGGGGGGATCTACACACCAGCAGAGGGAAGCTTGACTTATCACCATGTTTGGTTGTTAAATATGAAAAAACATCATCAGTCTTGGAACAAAATAGGAAGAACTCCATATTAAAGGGCAGAAGTCAGTCACGTGGAAAAGTGGGAGCAGAGTGGGCTGTATCAGCTAAGACACATTCAGCTGCAAGGAACAGAGAATACCAATACAATGGACTTGAGCAAGTAGGACATTTATTTTCTCATAGAAATATCTGGGACAGGGGAGTTCTTACATGGAACAGCTCAATCATGAGCCTTGTTTTTTCTATTTTACCATCCTCACTGTGCTAGTGATATCTTTTCTCAGATTTGAACAGCAGCAGAATTGCTCCAGCAGACTGTTGTAGGCATATATAGCATATGTATTACACATGTAATATGTATCCATAGGAGCATGAGACTATTATGATCAGCATAGGGCAAGGTTGCTCATATTTTTTATGATTGATGTATTGTACCAGGTATTTCTCTGATGTGAGGGAACTATCTTTTGATTATAGTGATATCCCTGGCTTCTTCTGCCCACTAGATGCCAGTGGCAATCTATGTTTTTATAACCATCCCAAAACTATCTGTAGACATTATCATATATTCCCCAGGGAATGGACTAGGGAAAACTTACACCTCTTTTAGAACCACCTCTCAGCAGTAATTCTCAGATCCATGATGTTGCATTATTCTGGAGGAGTAACCCATGATCAGTCTGATATTGGCCATGGAAGGCAATGGTCAAGAGCAGGTTTCCTAGCAACAAGAATGAGAAGCATGAGGTCTCAGGAGCTCAGTGTAGGCAGAGGAGTCAATAGCTTTCTTTGCTACAGTGTGATTTGATACATACATGAAACAGAGATCTCTTGTCTTTGCACTCTGTCACCACTCAAATGAATAGGTATCTTTCTTGCTTCGGTTACTTTTTCTTTATGAGTTTTGTTTTTCAACTATTCTGTTTTTTCTCCACTGTGTATCAGATGCTGTCCTGGATAGTTTTATTTCAATTTGACATATGCTAGAATTATCTGAACGGAGAGAACCTCAATTGAGAAAATGTCTCCATAAGACCCAGAAGAAAGACATTTTCTTAATTTGTGATCAATGGGGGAAGGGCCCAGCCTATTACAGGTGGTACCACCTTGGGCTGGTTGTCCTGGGTTCCATAAGAAAGCAGGATGCACAAGTTATGATGAGCAAACCAGTAAGCAGCAACCTTCCATGGCCTCTGTATTAATTCCTGCCTTCAGGTTCCTGCCTTGTTTGAGTTTCTGTCCTGACTTGCTTCAGGGATGGACTACAATATGGAAACATAAGCCAAATGAACCCTTTTCTTCCCAACTTGCTTTTTGCCATGGTGTTTTATTATAGCAATAGTAATCCTAACCAAGACAGATGTGTTTTTCTCTTAGCTGTAGACAATCTCTTCTAATCTCAAGAAGAACCATAAGATTGTGAACTTTAAGCTTGGTACAGCAGCTGAATGTAACCATGTGTTGTGTTGTTCTGCCCAAAGCTCGACCCCCAGAAAGACCACCAAAGACAGAGATGTCCGAAATGCAACAGCAAGGTTTATTGTCAATGCAATACAAGCCAGGTAGGGAGCTTACTCCATGCTTATGTCGCAACAGAGCAAGAAGGAGCTACGTATTCTAGGTTACATGGGCTTTTAAAGGCAAAAACTACAACAAAGTTGGTTGCACATGGTGCAAGTGTGCTACTGATTGACTCATGCTCAGGGACTTTCCACACCAAGGTATTCTTAGACCCCACCTGGGGTGACTGATTTTTGATTAGCTATCTCTGGGTTGGAACATTTTGTGGTTTGACCATAAGACATATTCTTGGCTAATGCTTGGTCTATTCTTTTCCCAGAGCTGGGCAGGCATAAGACATGTTCTTGGCTAATGCTTGGTCTATTCACCCTGAAACGGGGCAGGCCCCCTGCCAGGAATGCAAAAAACGAACTTTACTTTACCTGTTTTGTAAAATGGCAACTGGAGTACAAAATGGGGTTTCTTGACCTAAGTTTACTTTCTTCAGTGCCTCTTGCTGATGGCATACAGCAAGTTTCTCGAGTGCACATGAACAGTGAAGACCTTGGTAGACAACTTCAACTTCCTTCCTCAATGTTTCCAACCTCCTTTACTTGATCTGTCAATCTGGTTCTTTGTTACTTGAATTTACTATAGAGGTTATAAAAGTGAACAGTAACCAGTTGCTTTCACAGCCATCGGCAGTTATCTATCACATTCTGATGAGTGGGGGATAGACAGAAGTGTGTGACAGACAGCTGCAGTACAAGACGACACTTACATTGTTGATGAAGGAAACAAATATAGCTGGCTTCCTCCCTTTCTGGTCTTCTCAACAGATGCATTCCTGGAATTACAGTAGCCTTACAAAGTTAGGATCTGACATTGTGGAAGATAGGATGTAGGCTTTTCAGAAGTATTATTATCCATGTATCAGCTCAGGATCTGCTGTTTCTGGTCTGACTAGCACTTAAGTAAATTAAATTTATATTTGGTTAGTGCATCATTTTAAAGCTGAATGGTAGCTGATTAATAATGTAAGGGAGGAAGAATTGGAAGTGATTCTTAATAGCCCCACTTGATAGAGGAGGATAAGAGGTACTGACATCTGTCATTAGAATCTGGTTAAGGTAATAGCTGGGAAATCCCCCACCTACCTGAGCATTTGTTTTACAATCCAAAGGGTGTGTTCTTCCTCTTAAACATAGAATGTTAGGTTTAGGGGAATTCTGGGCTTACTATATAGAGGAGCGCTGATATAGCTATATGTGGTGATATTTTGTTTGTGATCTAATGAATAAAGCTTGTCTGAAGATAAGAGGGCAGAGGCAGCCACTAGTTAACCATAGAGGTCAGGCAGTGGTGACATACACTTTTAATCCCTGCACTTGGGAGGAGGATGCAGGAAGATGCAGAGTTCAAGGTCACCCTGAGCTACATGAGATTGAATCTGTCTACAACAGAAACAGAGCCAGACAGTAATGGTGGCTCATACCTTTAGTCCTAGCACTAGGAAGTGGAGATAGGAATACAAAGCAGGGAGAGACAGGATCTCAGCCCTATTCAGTCTGAGGATTTGGTAGGGGTAAAAGTCTCTCTGATCTTTCAACACTTACTCCTATATCTGGCTCTGGGTTTTTTATTATTAGACCAATTAGGATTCCCACTATAGCTACATGCATCAGTAACATTCTCAGCTTTTGAAATTATGAATGTGCTTCTTAAAACTCATGTAGCCTTTTGATTTGCAAAAGAAAAATATGTGTCGTAGAGTTTAAGCAACATCAGTGCACAAAGGTAGGTATGTCTGAAGTGAAGAGAAAGGTCAGACAGTTGGGGCATGAGAAGCATCTTGAGTGATTGGGAGACTCTCTGGACTCTGCCCTGTTCCACCCCAATCCTGAAGTGGAAGGGTCAGGTTTGAAAAAGGGAAAAGTACTATGAAGCAGCTCACTCCTTCTTGGAAGGCAGCAAACTGGATAGCAAGTCTCCTAAGTTTGTCCTCACTTCCTAACAAAATGGTATGTCGGTGGTAAATGGGGATCATGGGCTCCCTAACAGCACAGAGGGCCTAAAACAATTCTGCTCAGACTTTTGTTTCTATGGCCACAGAAAAGAAATCAGAACAACTGTTTGTATATTAAAGTGGGGTCATTGAAGGTCTAATATGTTTAAAGGGATCTGGTATGTGTACATGTGTGTTACATGTGTTTGGGCTTACACTTACCAGTATGTGCACATGTGGAGGCAGAGGTTGAGGCCACATGTTTTCCTTTATAATTCCTCACTGTAGTGTTGTTGAGAC
The DNA here is from genome assembly GCA_004025045.1 of Sigmodon hispidus. Classification (NCBI taxonomy): domain Eukaryota; kingdom Metazoa; phylum Chordata; class Mammalia; order Rodentia; family Cricetidae; genus Sigmodon; species Sigmodon hispidus. Next base: position 16,738 of record PVIH01000588.1, read on the forward strand.
AGTGTCTCTCCTTGAACCTACAGTCACCAATTAGCTACACTGGCATGCCAGTGAGTGCCCAGCACTGGGATTACAAGAGTGTGCTGCTACACCTGGCATTTTAATTGGGTGATGGGGATCCAAACTCAGTCCTGATGCTTGACAAACATGCATTTTGCCCATTAAGCCATTTCTTCAGCCCCTAAAGTGGTGTCTCAGACACGACATAAATGTCACCACACAAATAGATGGATAGGGAGTGTTCATGACAGTGTCATAATAGCATTGTGAGTCAACAGAAATGCTAGTGACCACTGGAAGAGGCCAAGTAGGACACAGGTCAGGCATGTACTAAGAGCCTATTCACTCTGGTGCTTCAACTCCCATGAATCCTCAAGACAGCCTGCCTGCCCAGGGAAAGAGAGGAAAAGGGGAGATTAAGTATGACTTTGCAGAGTTCAAATGTAAAATGATCCAGTTTGCTTGGAATTGACAATGATTAAGGTTTCTGCCAGTGAATGAAATGTGGTCTTTTAGTTACAGAAAATAAAGGAAGTTAATCCTTTTTACTCCTAAGAACATGGCTCAAGAAAATTGAACCTGCTACAAGAAGACAGTGAGACATAAGTATATTATTTAAAGTAATTAAAGATAAACAAGCAAAGAAATAAAAATGATAATACATCAAATAAAAGGAAGAAGAGGTAGCGAGGATAGAATGGCTGAATAAGTTAATTAAATCCTCATTTTTCATTTCTGGGAGACAATAAGCTAAATATAAATTTGATACATTCAGAAATCTCCTATGCTTATTATTTAATATTTTACAAGTAACAAGCATAACAGTTAAAACCAGAAGCAGTTAAGGCATTTCTTAGGCAAGGCACTGATAGTAATTAGGAAATTTCTTTCCATTGTATTTCATACTCTTGGCTATTTTTCTTACAGCATTCCTGTATTATACTTTTATTTATTTATTTTTATTTTATTATTTTTTTCCCCATATCCCTCTCCTGCCCCTTTTCCCAGCCTTCTCCTTGTCCTTCTCCAGCCTCTCCCTCCCCCCTCACCTCCCTTCCCTGTTTACTCCCCTGAGAAGGCAAGGATTACCTCCCAAGGTGAGTCAATTCTGTCTGGCATATCCAGGTCCCGCCCCCAAGTATCAAGGTTGAGAAAGGTGTTTTCCGGGCAGGCATGGGCTTTGAGAAGCCATTTTATGGACCCCGGATAGACTCTGGTCCAATTGCAAGAGGCTCCAGAACCTGCCCACACCTTTCAGTCATCCACACTTAGAGGATCCAGATCCGTTCCATGAAGGCTCATCTGCTGTCATTTCAGAGTCTGTGAGCTTCCAACAGTATGGGCCTGCCTACTCCATGGATCTTCCATCATGATCCAGATCCCTCCATTTATGCAATTTCTTCTCCCTCTCTTCAGCTGGACCAATAGCTCAGCCTAGAGTTTAGCTATGGATGTCTGCATCTGCCTCCATCAGCTGCTCAATGAAGGTTCTGTGGTAATTAGGATGCTCATTCATATGATAATAGGAAAAGGCCAGTTTAGGCCCCCTCTCCACTATTGCTTAGAGTCCTAGCTGGGCTCATCTTGTGGGTTCTTGGGTGTTGCCTAGCACCAGGTTTCTCTCTAATCCTACAATGGTTCCCTCTATCAGGATAGCCACATCTTTGCTCCCCCTCTCTGTTGCTCCCTCACCACTGGATCCCATTCTCTCTCTTCTGCCCCCCCCCCCATGATCGCAATTTTCTCAGGAGCTCAGGAGATTTGTATTTTCCTTTCCCAGGGGGATCTATGGATGTCTCTCTTAACTTTCTCTGGTTACCTAGCTGCTGGGGGTGGGTATGGATTGTAGCCTGGTTATCCTTTGCTTTAAATCTGAAATCCACTTATGAGTGAGTACATACCGTGTCTGTTTGTCTCCAGATCCAGCCATTTGCCTGCAAATTTCAGGATGTCTTTTTTTTTTCAGCTGAGTAGTATTCCATTGTGTAAATACCATATTTTTTTTTTTTAAATCCATTCTTCAGTTGAGGGGCATCTCTATTGTTTCCAGGTTCTGGCTATTACAAATGATGCTGCTATGAACATAGTTAATACTTTTGGAGTAAGAATGTATATCCTTTGGGTATATGCCCTATAGTGGTATTTCTGGATCCTTAGGTAGACTGATTCCCAGTTTTCTGAGGAACCACCATATTGATGGCCAAAGTGGCTACACAAGCTTACACTCCCATCAACAATGAGGAAGTGTTCCTTTGCTTCACATCCCCTCCAGCATAGACTGTCATCTGTGATTTTGATCTTAGCCTTTCTGACAGGTGTAAGGTGGTATCTCAAAGTTGTTTTGATTTGCATTTCTCTGATGGCTAAGGATGTTGAACAGTTCCTTAAGTGTCTTTCACCATTTGTACTTCTTTTGTTGAGAATTTCCTTTTTAGTTCTGAACCCCATTTTTAATTTAGACTATTGGGTTTTTTGACCTCTAGTCTCTTGAGTTCTCTATATATTAGAGATCAGTCCTCTGTCCAATATAGGGTTGATGACAATCTTTTCCCATTCTGTAGGCTGTCATTTTGTCTTATTGACTGTGTCCTTTGCCTTACAGAAGATCCTCAATTTCAGAATGTTCCATTTATTAATTGTTGTACTCATTATCTGTGCTACTGGCATTATATTTAGAAAGTGGTCTCCTGTGCCAATGCATTCAGGGATATTCTCTTTTTTTTTCTATCAGGTTCAGTGTAACTGGGTTTATGTTGAGGTCTTTTGCCCACTTGGATTTGAGTTTTGTGCAGGGTGATAGATATGGATCTATTTGCATTTTCTACATACCACAATCCAGTTATGCTAACACCACTTATTGAAGAGTGCTATCTTTTTTTCCATTGTATACTTTTGGTCTCTTTGTCAAAAATCAAGTCTTCATAGGTGTGTGCATTAATGTCAGGGTCTTTGATGCGACTCCACTGATCTACAAGTCTATTTCTGTGTCAGTACCAAGCTGTTTTTATTACTGCAGCTCTGTAGTAGAGCTTGAAGTCAGGGATGGTGATGCCTCCTGAAGTTCTATTACTGAATAGATTTTTTTTTTTGGCAATTCTGGGTTTTTTGTTACTCCATATAAAGTTGAGTATTGTTTGTTGAAGGTCTATGAAGAATTGTGTTGAGATTTTGATGGGGATTGCATTGTATCTGTAGATTGCTTTTGGTAAGATTGCCATTTTTACTATGTTGATCCTACCTATTCAGGGGCATGGGAGATCTTTCTATTTTCTGATATCTTCTTCCATTTCTTTCTTCAATGGCAAAGTTTTTGTCATATAGGTCTGTCACTTTTTTGGTTAGGGTTACCCCAAGATACTTAATGCTACTTGCACTATTTATTGTAAAGGGTGATGTTTCTCTGATTTCTTTTTCAGCCTTTTATTGTTTGTGTATAAGAAGGCTATTGATTTTTTTTAGTTAATCTTTATCCTGCTATATTGCTGAAGGTGTTTATCAGCTGTAGGAGTTCCCTGGAAGAATTTTGGGAATTACTTATGCATACTATAATATCCATCTGCAAATAGTGATAGTTTCACTTCTTCCTTTCCAATTTGTATCCCCTTGATCTCCTTTTGTTGTCTTATTGCTTTAGCTAAGACTATAATAAGAACTATATTGAATATTTATGGGGAGAGAGAACAGCCTTGTCTTATCCCTGATTTTAATGCTATCTTTTTTTCCAGTGTATACTTTTGGTCTCTTTGTCAAAAATCAAGTCTTCATAGGTGTGTGCATTAATGTCAGGGTCTTTGATGCGACTCCATTGATCTACAAGTCTATTTCTATGTCAGTACCAAGCTGTTTTTATTACTGCAGCTCTGTAGTAGAGCTTGAAGTCAGGGATGGTGATGCCTCCTGAAGTTCTATTACTGAATAGATTTTTTTTGGAGAGATTGCTTTGCATTTCTCTCCATTTAGTTTGATGTTGGCTGATGGTTTGCTTTAAATTGCCTTTATTATGTTTAGGTATTTTACTTGTATCTCTGATCTCTCTAGAACTTTATAATGAAGGAATGTTGGATTTTGTCAAAGGTTTTTTTCAGCATCAAATGAGATGATCATGTGTTTTTTTTTTTCAGATTGTTTATATGATGGATGACATTAACAGTTTTTTCTGTATATTGAACTATCCTTGCTTCTCTAAGATAAAGCCTATTTGATAATGTTGAATACTTTTTTATATATTTCTTCTTGAATTCAGTTTGCCAGTACTTTATTGAGTATTTTTGCATCTATGTTCATGAGGAAGACTGGTCTGTAATTCTCTTTCTTTGCTGCATCTTTGTGTGACTTGGATATCAGGGTGACTGTTGCCTCATAAAAAGAGTCTGGCAATGGTCCTTCTGTTTCTATTGTGTCAAAAAAATGAGGATAATTGGTATTAGATCTTCTTTTAAAATCAGGTAGAATTCTGCACTGGTCTTTTTTTTTTTTCTTTTGCTTGGGAGACTTTTAATAACAGCTTTTATTTCCTTGGGATTTATAGGTCTATTTAAGTCATTTGTCTGGTCTTGATTTAATTTGGGTAAGAGGTACCTGTCTATAAAGCTGTCCTTTTCTTTTAGGTTTTCCAATTTAGTGAAGTACAGGCTTTTGAAGTATGACCTAATGATTCTCTTGATTTCCTCAGTGTCTGTTGTTATGTCCCACTTTTCATTTCTGATTTTGTTAATTTGGATACTCTCTATGTGTCTTTTAGTTAGTTTAAATAAGGGTTTGCTTGTCTTGTTGACTTTCTCAAAGAACCAACCCTTTGATTCATTTATCCTTTGTATTATTTCAATTTTATTGGTTTCATCCCTGAGTTTCTTTTCTCCTGCTTATTCCTTCTTAGGTGAGTCTGTGTCTAATTGTTCTAGAGCTTTCAGCCATGCTGTTAAGTCTCTTGTGTGAGATTTCTCCAGTTCTTTTTATGTTGGCATTTAAATTTCCTCTTAGCACTACTTTTATTGTGTCCCATAAATTTGTGTATGTTGTATATTCATTTTAATTGAATTCTAGAAAGTCCTTAATTCATTTTTTTACTTCTTCCTTGACCCAGAAGTGGTTCAATTGAAAGATGTTCAGTTTCCATAAGTATGTAGACTTATGTTGTTGTTGAACTCTAACTTTAGTTAATGATGATCTGATAGAATTCAAGGAGTTATTCTCATTTTTTGTGTCTATTCATATTTGCTTTATGACTGAGTACATGGTCAATTTTAGAGAACGTTTCTATGGGGTGCTGAGAAGAAGGTATATTCCTTTATGTTTGGGTGGAGAGTTTTATATATATATAGTCCATTTGAGTCATAACATCTGTTAGATCTTTTATTTCTCTGATAAGTTTCTGCTGTCTGGTAGACCTATCCATTGGTGAGAGTGAGATATTGAAGTCTTTCACTATTAATGTGTGGGGTTTGATGTGAGATTTAAGATTTATTAATATTTCTCTTACACATGTGGGTGCTCTTGTGTTGGGGGCATAAATGTTCAGAATTGAGACTTCATCTTGGTCAGTGTTTCCTGAGATAAGTAAGTAATGACATTCCTGGTGTCTCTTGATTGATTTTGGTTTGAAGTCTATTTTGTTAAGTATTAGAATGACTACAACAACTTATTTCTTAGGACCATTTGATTGGAAAGTCTTTTCCTAACCCTTTATGCTGAGCCTATATCTGTCTTTGAAGTCGAAGTGTATCTCTTGTGTGCAGCAGAATAAATTCTGCTGTGTCTTTTTATAAGCAAATTGAGTTCACTGATATTAAAGGATATTAATGACCAATGATTGTTCCTGTTATATTTGGTTGTTGTTGTTGTTGTTGTTGTTGTTGTATGTGTGTGTGTGTATATGTGTGTGTGAGAGAGAGAGTCCCTTCTTTGGGTTTTCCTTCTGTGGAATTATCTACTGCTTGTGGCTTTGTGGGTGTATCTAGCTTCCTTAGTTTGGAATTTTCCCTCTAGTGCTTTTTGTAGGACTGAATTTGTGGATAGGTATTATTTAAATCTGGTATTGTCGTGGAATATTTTGTCTATTCCATCTATGATGACTGATAGTTTTGCTGGGTATAGTATTCTGGCCTGGCAACTGTGGTCTCTTACTGTCTGCATAACATCTGACTAGGACTTTCTCTATTTCATTTGTTTCCATTGAGTAGTCTGGTATTATTCTGATGGGTCTGCCTTTATAAGTTACTTGGCCTTTTTCCTTTGCAGCTCTTAATATTCTTTATTTGGTAGGTTCAGTGGCTTGATTATTATGTGTCAAGCAGACATTTTTTGGGGGGATCTAGTCTATTTGGTGTTCTGCAAGCTTCTTATATCTTTATAGGCATTTCCTTCTTTAGATTGGAAAAGTTTTCTTCTATGATTTTGTTGAATTTATTTTATGTGAGCTGATATTCTTCTCCTTCTTCTATTCCTATTATTATTCAGTTTGGTCTTTTCATGGTATCCCATATTTTGTAGACATTTTGTGTTATGACTTTTTTGGTTTTAGTGTTTTCTTTGATTGACATATCTATTTTCACTATTGAATCTTCTACTTCAGAGATTTTCTCTTTCATCTCTTGCATTCTGTTGGTTATGCTTGCATCTGTAGTTCCAGTTTATTTCTTCAGATTTTCTATTTCCAGCATTTCCTCAGTTTTTGTCTTCTTTATTGCCTCTATTTCAATTTATAAATCTTGAAATGTTTCCTTCATCTGTTTGATTGCTTTTTCTTGGTTTTCCTTAAGGAATTTGTTGATTTCTTCCAATTTTTTCTATGTCTTTTTTTTTAAGGGAGCTTTTTTTTTATTTCCTCTATTAAGTCTTCTATAATCTTCATAAAGTTGTTTTTAAGATCATTTCCTTCTGCTTCTTCTACATTGTCATGATCATTGTCATGTCATGTTGCAGAACCACCAGATTCTGGTGGTACCATGTTGTTCTTTATGTTGTTATATATATTCTTGCACTAGTGTCTGCCCATTGCTTCCTTGGGGCACTGCAGAATTAGTCTGTATCTCAGGGAGTTGATGTTGGTACAATCTGTTCTGGGTGTGACTGTGTCTCACGAAGCCTCTCTTGGTCCATTCTGGGTTCTGGGTCCACTTGGAGGTAGTGTTTTTTGTCACAGTGAGCTTTTCTTGGTGCAATAAGAGCTGGCTGATTCTGTGTCTCAGGGATCCAATCTTGGTCCAATATGAGCTCTTTGTCCAGAAAGAGCTCTTGATCCTACAGAAGCTCTTGATGCAATAGGTGCTGGTGAATTGTGTGTCCTAGGTACCTCTCTTAATCTAATAGGTGCTAACAAATTGTGGGTCTTAGGTAACCACTCTTGATCCAATAGGCACTGTGGAACTGTGAGTCTCAAGTAGCCACTGAGGTTGACAGGTAATGGGGTGGATTGGGGATTGGAGCAGGATTTGTAGATAGAGGCGTCCAGTGAATTGGATTTTACTGGGGAGTTCTGGCCTGCAGAGGTTTTCCCTGTTGTCTTGGATCTAGGGGAGGGATGAGCAGAAGTGGGGTTCCAATGGTTGTGTCCCAAGGCCTAGTTCATGGAAATGGGATCTCTGTGTGTGATGAGTGAAGTGTCACTCACCTCTTGATCCAATAGGGTCTCAGGTAGCTGCTCTTGGTCCAATAGGTGCTGAGGATTTCTGGTTCTCAAGTAGCACTGAGGTAGGGTGATGGGGAGGGCTGGGGATTGAGGCAGCATTTGTAAATGGGGGTGTCCAGTGAACTGGATTTTACTGGGGAGTTCTGGCCTGCAGTGGTTTTTCCTGCTGGCCTTGATTTAGGGGACCAATAAGTAGGGGTAGAGTTTCTAGGGTTGTGTCCCAGGGTCTGAGTCAATATATAAGTAAGATTGAGAAAAAAAAAATCACCATTCTAGGCATGTTTCATGGGCTATAAGCTGAAGTGGTATTTGCTAATAGAATTTACATTCTGAAGATAAAATTGCCCCTGAGTAAGCATTCTGAGAACACTGTGCAATAGAATGTGGCCAAGCAGACCCCTGGAAGAATCCCTAGGTCCAAATAATAGGAAATAGATACCATGGGGCAAAAACAAGGACAGCAGAATGCGATGCTAATGCAGGGAAGATTTTCAGACCAGCTACTTAGAGAGACTTGGATTGATAAGGTGAATTTTTAGTAGTCCTCCCCCTAAGTATATGTGTGGGGGGTGTGCAATTGTGTGTGTGTTTGATGTGGGTGGGTGTACATGTGTGGGGTATGTGTGCATGTATGTGTATGTGCAGGCCTGATGTTAAAGTCAGCAATCTATTCAGTTGCTTTCTACCTTATTCACTGATACAGAAGCTCCCAATTAAACTTGAAGCAATCTTTAGAAATCTCCTGTCTCTATTTTCGTAGTACTGGAATTACAGGTGAGCCACCACACCCTCCCAGTGTTTATGGGAGTTTGGGAGATCAGAACTCTGGTCCCCAAGTTTGCATGGCAATTGTTTAAACTATTGAACAACTATCCCAGCCTTTGAGGGTTTTTTTTTTTTCTTTTTTGTCATATGTAGCAGGAATGGTTCTTTCAAGAATTCAATTTTTTTTTAATCTGTATGGGTGTTTTGCTTACATTTATATCTCTGCATCATGTACATGCTGTGCCACTGGAAGCCAGAAAAAGGCCTTGGGTCTCCTAGGATCATAGTAGCAGCTCAATGTGACCCACCATGTGAGTGCTGAGGATTGAAACTGGGTCCTTGGGGAAAAGCAGCAAATGCTTTTAACCACTGTGTCATCTCTGCAGCTCTATTAGAATGGTTCTTAAAACCCACATGAATTCACATATGTAAAAGTGCACACACACACCACACACACACACACACACACACACACACACACACACACCATTTATCTTGAACTCTATTTCCCCAATCATTTTTTTCTCACTTAGCTCTGGGGTCTTGAACCACAATGGAAGTTAACAGTCTGAGATACACCCCTATGTGCTCCTCTGCAGAGGGCTGACAGAAGGCAGGTAGTTGTGAGTGAAATCTGAAGTCATTTGTCTCCAGTTTGAATACAAGATTTCCAGAACAAAGGACTTGTCTCTGCAGAGGTCAAGGAAACAGCCCAGCAAATCCTCACGGTGTTGTCAAACACAGGGCACTGAGAACCACTTTGTTTCTTCCTTTCTCTCCTTTCTTTCTTTTTTTGGTCTAGTTGACCTTTGTACGAAAATCTGGACATCAGCCTTCATTATCTTCTCAGGTTGATGGGACCAAAATGAATAGCAGTCCACTCTGGGAAGTGACATAAATGGCATGACCCAATTAGTGCTTCATTCTGTCTGTGTGAAGTAACATTTTTGACATCTTACCGAGTTCATTCTCTGAAAGTCTGGAGAGGTGAGTGAGGGTTATATATATATATGGGTGACAAATCAGCTCTAGTTGGTTTAGGGTTGGTAGAGGCAATTAGTGGGGTTAGTTAAACATTTCAGCTTGACATTTCCTAGAAATATTTGCAGGACTCTTAAAATGGGCTGAGTGAACTGGTGATTTATTTTCTAAAACTGATTTCAACTGGTGGCACCAAAAGTGTGATCCCGCTGCTCCATACTATATTATGGTCCCACCAAAGAGAAAGTCTCTTCATGTGGCCACAGAGAGGTGAATAGGAGCCCCTGACCTCTCACAGTGCAATTTTGCTTTCCCAATAACAGCCTTCTGGAAGCTTTGGGGGTAGATTGCTTTTGCTAGAATGCAGCATCTGAAGACTGGCCTTTGCTTTCTGGCCATTCATCTGACCACCTAGGAGAGGGCTTATTCACAGGTGACAATGCAGACAGAGGCTTAATCAAAATCAAACTCCACATACCTATTTTATGCCTACAACGGGGTGCTTTGGTTGAAATTCAGCCCTAGGATTTTTGAAGCCTTGATGGGTAGAGTCAGGGAACTTGTCGTTTAAAAGCTGCTGGCAGTCATGTGGCTCAATGGAGGTGTCAGAGCTTCTTTCTGAAGATGATGGTTCTTTTGTTCTGGGCGAGCCACCTGAATGGACTGCTTAGTTCCCAATGCAAACACACCCAACTGTCTTCTCTCAACTTGCACTCTTTTCTGAAAACCCTGGCAGTAAGTGCAAAAACTTGTGACTGGAGAGAAAATTTATGTTTGATCGTAATGGATTTTATCTTCACCTTAGGCATCCGATTTCCTGAACAAAATATACCAATGGGATGATGAAAACAAGGCTAAATGGTTGATAAACAATAATTGTGAAGCAGTCAGATAACGTGTGTACACAAGATGTAATGTAATGGATAGCGATTGGGTTTTATTTTCCTTGACAATAGGAAATTATTTAGAGGTTCATGGTTATCTTGAACTCGAAATGAAGTTACAAGTAAAAATACTCATAGCTTTCTTTAGGGGAAATAGTGTTTGGATATGTTGGTGCCTTGGAAGTCTTGGGAAGTGAGTGAGGGAAGGACTGATGAGAGGTACCCTCATCCTTCCCTTGCTCTGTATATGTGTCGGAAGCAAAATATTCACACGCTATCACAATTTGGAATGGACCCAGATGATAACTCAGACTAGAAACAAGAGTCATTATAATGAGAAAAGGAATAACCATTTGTGGAGATGAATCCTTGGTTAAGAGACCTCCCCAGGCAAGCATGAGAACCTGAGTTGAAATCCCCAGAACTGAGTGAAAGCTGCGAATGGTTGTTTGAGTGTGCCTGCCACGCTGGCTGTGGAGGGACAGAGACAAGAGGGTTCCTGTATCTGCTCTTCTCCAGCATCTCAAGGGAATAGCATGGAGACAGGTAAAGCCAGACATGAACCTCTGGCCTTCATGTGTGCACATTTACACAGACAAGTGTGTGCATACAACATGCACACATGGGAAAAATAAAAGAGTACAGTCATGCTATGACTTACATTAAACACAGGCCCCTGTGCTTAAACTTGGTACTCAGTTGGTGGCAGTATTTTGGGAGATTATGGGACCTTTGAGACATCATGCCTAGCTTGTAGTAATAGGTCATTAGAGGGCTTTTAAAGACTGCACCTGATTTGGGTTCTAATTTTCTCTGCTTCCTGTGAGGAAGATGCCATCATGCCTTCCTACAGCCACAGATAGAGCTGCCCCAGGCAGCATCTTCCCTGCACCACAAAGAACAAAATCTCTGAGCCCATGAGCCAATATAAGCTTCTAGCCCTTGAATTGTGTCCATTTGGTGTATTGTCACAGTGCTTTGAAAACAGATGGATACTGATGATTGGTACCGAGAAGTAGAGGCATTGTGGTGACATGTAAACTATATGCCTTTGGAGCTGGTTTAGGGGAGAAATGTGTCAGCACGTTGGAGTTGTGGGCCCCAATGTCATAAGCAGAGCTTTCTTTCTCTTCACCTTTTGGCTAGCATGCAGTGAAATAGATCTCACTGCTACACATCCGTGACATTGTGCATTGTTCTACCCTCGCATCTTACAGTCCTCCCTTGTCCTCACTTTGTCTTGCTACCTGGACACCTTGCTCACTACAAGTATTTGCCTCTTCTCCTCTCTTTCTCAGTCCTGTGTGTGTTCATACATTTGTATGTTATTTGAACCTAGATTCTACATCTGAGAAAAGACACATTGTTCATCTGAGTCTGACATGTTTTGCTTAACAAGATTGTTGTAAAAAGTTTTTTGGGCCCGTTTAGGCCCAGAGGTTTGGACTTGGCCCGTGGTGGCTTTTGTCTCTCAAAGAAATGAATTAGACACTTATATACTTTATACTGTTTGGCCCATGTCTTAAGCACATTATTAGCTAGCTCTTTCATCTTAAATCATCTCATTTTTACTAATTTATCTGCCACATGGCCCAGCCTGTGGCTCACTTGTATCTCTTACATGTTCCTCCTTCGGGGGGTCGGATGGAGACTGACTAACTCCACCCTCCTTCTACCTGTCTGTCCTCTGATTCTCCACCCACTTCTATGGTGCTCCACATAGGCCAAACCAGTTACTTTATTTACAGCATACAGTGAGCATTTCCACCACACAAGATCACTTATAGTCCCATCCATCTTTTTTTCCCAAATGTTATAATGTTATTATTCATTACAGCTGAATCAAATTCCATTGTGCATACATATCACATTTTCTTCAATAATGTGCTGATGGACATCTAAGCTGGCTCCATGTCTTGACTGTTGTGAACAGGGCAGTGATAGCCACAGATGTACAACTATCTTTAGAGTGTGTATGGTATAACTGGTATAATGGTATAGCTGGGTCTGCAGTAGTTCTATTTTTGATGTCTTAGGAAGGAACCTCCATACTGATTTCTGTAGTGGCTGGACCATTTTACACTCTCATTATCTGTGTTCCTCTTTGTTTACATCTGTGCTACTTCGTACTCTTTTTTGGGGGGTGACAGACATTCTGGCTGGGATGAGATGAAATATGAAAGCCATTTTGGTTTGCTTTGGTTTTCTTTATTTTGTCTATTCAGAGCATTAGCTTATCTCTTATTGCATAATTTTTTGTTGTTTTTAATTTTTGAAGTTATTTATAGGTTTGAGATTAATCCCTGTTGACTGTCCAGCTAGCTAAAGCTGTCTTGTATTGTTTTGGGTGTCTATACTCTGTAAATAGGGATGAATGGGTGTTCTGACAGAAATTTAGAATACCAGAATGCCAATAGAAATGCAGATGAAAACCGCTCATGGGGTTTCATAAGGTGTGGGGGCTTTATTGGGAATTGGATTGGAGACCATCCATGTCTCATCCAGGTAAGTTATATTCAACCTGTGTCCTGAAATTCTGAATGTTCCTGAATAAAACAGTGAGGGGTTAATCTATTTGGCTGAGGAAGTTGTATGTTAGTATATCTTGCAGGCTGTGGCTTGGTTGTTAATTGCTCTTCTTAGTCAGATTTACAGTGATGACACAGAGCATGAATTCCCACAGAAACATATGAAAAATGTACAGTTTCTTTGAGGAAAGAAATATGAACTTTTTTAAGATTGTGGATAACAGGCACAGCCAAAAAGAAACTATAATTGTTAAAAAAGCACTAGTGACATCAAGGAGTATTCACTTTGCAATGGGAGACTAGAAATGTACTTGATGGACAGAATCCTTTCATTGAAGGCTCTGGGGGGGGCGGTAAACGTGTAAATTATTTGAGAAACGCTCATATAGAAGAGTGCCTGAACACAGAGCCAGTGCCTAAAAAGAGATATCCACCAAGACATCTTGATGAAAATGGGCTACAAAGAAATGCTCTCCTAGAGTTGGCCATGAAGGTTCTCAGAAACTGGTTAGGAAGCCTAGCTGATTTCTAAGCTTATATCAGAGCTTGGCATCAGTTAGAGGGTGTTGTTTTTGCAGGTATTCAGAAAATAAGAGTGACCCAACTATGGAGGCCTGTAAATAGGTTTTAGAAAAGGCTGCTGAGGCCAGGAATGTGTCACAGGGTCAGAATCCTGCAGGGAGGCCGTCAGAGGCTGAAGCATGGAGTGGTAAAGGGTAGAGATCCCAAGATTTAGAAGATGCCAGGAATGTGGGATGTTGGCTAAACAAAAATGCAAGCACCACGTGGAGTTGGCCCCAGAGAGGCCATGTGTGCTACACTGCTGACTCCCATAACAACAAATGGAGTGACTCTTGCCCCTGTGCTTTCCTTCCCTGGATGTACTAAAATCCCTCTGAAACTTCAAGCCTCAATAAATCTTCCCTTATTCAGTTATTCCCGTGACCAGAAAACATCTAAGACAGGCGGGTGGTAGTAGAATGTGCTCCTCTATCCCCACCCCCCCATTAATAGTTACTTTCAAAGGAGACCTTACAGACCAAGTGACAGAAGCATTGTTCAATGGGAGATTATTCCACATTACCAGGCGAACCTGGTGCGACCACAGAATCCTTACAAGTGTGTGTGTGTGTGTGTGTGTGTGTGTGTGTGAACAGGAGCAGAAGGGGAAGTGATGCTGAGAGAGTGAGCCACCAGAAACAAATAGAGATAGACAGCTCCTCAAACTGAGAAGGCATGGAAGCAAGGACTAGAGACTTCACGGATATGGAGCCCTCTCAGCTTGAGCCATGGAGCTTGAGTTAATTTGTCACAGCAGCAACAGGGAAATGATACATGGAATCACAGTGTAAAAGGTGCTGTATTCAAGCTCCATTGTGGTCAATTTGACAAGGCAGGACTTGTGGGATGTCAGTGTAGGCAGCTTCAGCTCAGAGGACTGGATTAAAGGCAATACTAACTGGAAGACAATGCTTGAGACTGAGGGGCCAGGAACCTCCTTATAGGAACATTTGTTTATTAATTAAGTTGAAAAATGTCCCTTTGAAAACTGTGAGTGCTGTCTATGGACAATAGAATGGGTTGGGGAAGGGGAAAAGAGAGGGAATCTTGGTTGTTTTTCTAATTATGGTGACATCATTGTTCCTGGAGTGCCATTTGTTGATGGGATAAAGAGTGAAATTTTTGTTACTGGTGTTTTCAATTGTTATGAACTGAACCGTGTCCCCCTTCCTCAGTAGCATGGCATTGGAGATGGGGCCTTTGGGAGGTAACGATGTGGAGAAGAAGTCATGACCGTGGTGACTGCTCTACTTGCTGCCTCTGAAATGGTGAGAATTGTGTTTCTGTTATTTCATCCATGAAGCTAGCCATTTGCCCTTGTGGCCTCCCCCACTCACAGACTCAACTTACTAGGTGTAGAAAATGGAAAATCACTGTATCCCGAGTGAACAAGTAAAGACTCCTTCTACCAGTCCATGCATAATAGAGAATAACAATTGATGCTGAATTAAATTACATTATATAGAGATTATTTAACTTTGATAGAAGTTGCATATAGGCTATGTAGAAAAACATCACACCATCTTATTTAATAGATGTGACTGTCTTTAGCTGTTGGGATCCACAGGGGCCCTGGCACCAATTTCTGTGTTTACTAAGGAGCAATTTCATGTTGTTATGGCAGACTGACATAACTTGAGTTAGGTAACTGGTAGAAAATGCAGAGAAGGACCTAGGCCTTGGTTTCCATGTCATTTTGATGACAAAGCAGAAGGATCAGAGTGGTTAAGGTTCCATGAACTGTTCCTTCCCTGAGAGAACTGGATGGCCCTGTGCTGTCAACTGGATTCTCCTTCTCTATGTAGGTATAATAGGTGGTACTCTAGGAGGTACTTTTAGTAGAGACTATTGGTCTCTACTACACACACATCTTCTTCCAGTTACGTAAGTCAATATTAACCAAGGTGCTGTGTGCAGGATTTTTACATATCCTTGAAGATGGAAAAGACCACAGGACAAGAAACTTGGGTGGCTTTGAGTTGCTGGGAGCAGTTCTGACCGACTAACGAGATGGAAGAAGGACCTGAATTTTACAACCACAAAGCATTAATATCTGCCACCAGCCAGAATGGTTTGGAAGTAGAGAACTGTCCACTGTTATGTCTCCATAACCCACCCCCAGTATTCCCTCATAGCCACTTTCAAAGATTTTAGAGCCTCCAATCTTGAATCCCTGATCAGAAAGTTTAGCCAGGGCATAGCCAGCTTACAGCCTGCAGTACTGTGACTGCTACATGAAGATTGTTTGAAACAATGTATTGTTTATAATGATGTAATACTCAGGAATAGAGACCTAGTATTGTAATCTGTATTCACCTGCTTCCTCAAACTTGGGTTCACTGCTCCAGCTTTACTTACTAATTCACCTTCTCATTCACAAGAACGTCCTCTTCTGCCTATAATACACTTTGTAACCCTTGGAGACGGCCGCAGGCCCTCTGCACTTTATAGAAGACTGCCTTTCCTGGAGTTAAGCATATGGATTTAGAACCCTTATAGCTTTGTTATTCTAAGAAATTAATTTGGCTCCATGGGACAGACCATTTTAATTAAATATGAAAATGGCCTAGATGATAAAATGTCAGGATTGTTAATTATTTTCTAAATTTAATTAAATTTGTGATCAGTATACAAAGGAACAGGTGTCCTTATGGCATTTTCTGTGGTTTCTGTGGCATTTTCACGATATTTAATTTTGGTTGCTACTTTCTATCTCACCTGTTTCTCTTCAAAGCATACATAGAAAGAACATACTTCAACATATTAAAGATTATAGATGATAAACCTGTGGCCAACAGTAGACTAAGTGGAGAAAGTCTGAGAGCATGTCCTCTACACTCTGGAGGAAGACGAAATGTCTCCACTATGGCGTCATAAATTTTCTGCCTTCAGAGACTGCTCCTGCTGGTTGTTTTTCTGAATCTTCTCGGTTAAGGAATCTAGATTTAAAGCGTATTTGCCACAGTGAATCTGTTTGGTTCAGTGGCCTCCATTAAATGTCAGTGTTCCCAACCCAGCTCAGCTAGAATCTAGTGAATATTTATTCTATTTTATTTTTTTAAAAAAATCTAAGTAAATTCCTGGAAATGTTTTTATTCCCTTTGCACAGATCAGTCTCATTTAAGGATGTCTACTAAAAGGTTGCAAAGTTCTTGGGCTGGAGAGATGGCTCAGCCATTAAAGGCTAGGCTCACAACCAAAACGGTTACAAAGATCTATGGGATATGTTATAGTAGGCTTATTACACTTGACCCACTGAAAAGATAACATATGTCTAGTATGAAGGTGAAAAATTGGTCACTGGTGTCCAAACATCAGACTTAGATTGATTAGGCCCAGATGTAAGATCAACTCAAGGCTCCAAATAGCAGTTTCTCTGCAATGGGTTTAAGTGCCTCCCTCTGCCTTGTGCCAGGTTTATCTTTGGACAGTCTCCTTTCACAGTGGCAAAATGACTCCCACAGTGCTAGCTCTCACATCCTCACCACACTGTCTCAGGAAGACAGAATGTGTCTTCTTAAGGTTTTTTTCAAAGATAAGGAAGGCTCTCTTAAATCCCCAATCAATATGTCTTATGTCCCATGGGCCTTATAAGTCACATCATCTTCCCTATACAAAATACCAAGAATTGGGGAAAGAGAAGAGGAAGCCTTTTGGTAAATGTTGAAGACAAAAGAGAAATAATTCATACTAACATTGATGGCTGAGAATAGGAATGTCTGTGGCCACACCTCCCTGAATGCATCTGATTTCAGAAACTAAGCAGGGTCATGCCTGGTTAGTACTGGGCTGGGCGAATAGGAAAGGAGCAATTGGCCAAAGAAACATTTGGGTGCTATCAGAGAGAAGAGATGAGTTGCAATAATACAGTTAAATGAACCCTGGGAGAAAAGCACAAGTTTGATTTTGAAATGATTGATTTTGATATTATTCACTCCATTACTCTTGCCTGCTCGAACCCTTCCTGCTAACCCCTTTCTCTTCTCCACTTGTCCTCTCTACTTTTATATCTTCCCTTTGGTTTTGATGATCCAGTGAGTGTGTGTTTCTCATAGATTTGCTTATAGGAACATAGATGAGAAGTTATTTACAGGAGCATGCACATCATGCCAATGGCTATACAACTAATCCCCAGGGAGGGGTGAGTCCCTCTCTTCTCCATGATAAGCTGTTGATAGGCTTAATCTTGAAAGCTCAATATATTCTTATATTATGTTATTGCCCTATCTCCCTTCAATAAAAAAAGGACTCAACCTTTTGTTAGGGTTGGAGTGATAAGAAAAGTCATGAAATAGTTGAACTTCACTAATTCTTACTCCTTTTTCAAAATCCATTTGAGAAGGAAAAGGATGTAGTTATAAGTAGAAACATGTCAGTAAAACCAGGGAGGAAAATTGAGTATAGGGTTTTAAGGCTGATGACAATTAATATAGTACAGTTACAGTATGGCATGTAGAGACGGAGATGAGCAGTGGAGATGGAGTGTTACTTACTATGATGAGTTTTCCTTTCTCCTTGAATTCTAGAGGAAGTGTCGTATTTAATTGAGAAGTTAATTGGCACTCCCTGGCAGTTTTTAAAGTGAGGAAAGATATAACCCATTATACCCTTTGGAAACAATAATCATTTAGATTTGAGCTGGAAAAAATTGGAGAGAGGAAAAAAAATCAGAAGCCATTTAGGAAAGTGAAAAGCTGTAAGGTAGGGCAGAAGTTTGCAAGCAGAAAAAGGCAGTATTGGAATCTCCATGGTAACAGATTACTTCTAAAGAGTTAAAGGAGAGGTGTAAGTGGTGACATGGAATTCTGATGTCAGGTGATAAGCAATAAGCAAAGAGGAACTCCAGCTCTAGGTACTCTGGAGAGTGGCAAACCCCATGACAGAGGTGCTGCCTGTCTTGGGGAGGGGGCTGATCCTTGATTGTTTGACAAGAAGAGGCCTTTCCTTAGGCTATTATTCATTTCTTATGAGCAAGTTGATTGTGACTTCTTATATCAGGCCTATGCCTAAGCTGCTAACACTGCGGATCTATAACACAAAGGTGTAATTATAGACCTTCAGAAATGCTGAAGGGGTAAGCTTGCCATTCATTTTCTCTATGCAGGATCAGAATTGAAACTAGATTGGAATAGATGCAGATGAAAATATATTTCTAATGCCAATAAAACAGTAAGAGAATAAGTTTTAGTGTGGTGGTTAAATTAACTTTTTTCATTTGCCCTGGCCATTTTTAAGTAGTCACTGATTTATAATCAGAGATTGGGATTCCAGCTACCTCTCACAGAACTCTTTATCCAAGCTGATGACTAGGTGGATAAACTCTAGAGTCATCTGGGATGTGGACCTCTGGAGGGATTGTCTTTATTAGGTTAATCAAAGCATGAAGACAGGCCCATTGTGGGTGGCACTGATCCTTGGGATGGTATCAGAAGAAGAAAGTGAGCTGAGCACACAAGTATTCACTAAGCTCTGTCTTTTGCCTTGGATCCAGTGTGAACAAGTGCCTCAGGCTCTTACCACCAGGCTTTTCCTGCCATGATAGATTGTATCCTTGAATGTGAACCCCTCTCTTTTAGGTTGTTTTTGTCCTTTATCATAGCAATGGAACAAGTAACTAAGTCAGATATCTCTTCTTTTTTTTTTTTTTAATTGATTAATTCATTTACTTGCCTTGGTGTTTGCCTGGAACTGGGAACTGGAACTACAGACAGTTGTGAGCTGCCATGTGGGTGCTGGGAATTGAATCCTGGTCCTCTGGAAGAACAGTCCCAACCTCTGAGCCATCTCTCCAGCTCCCAGACATCTCCTCTTTAGGCAGCAGATTCTAAGAGAAGAAGGTGATATATTTGGTTATCTATTTAATTTTTTTCTTCTCTCAAGAACAGATAAGATAAAGGTAGCCCTGGGCTTTTCCTTCCAGGGATTTTTCCCTTAGGAAATACAGGGATGAAGTTTTTCCCTGCCAGTAGGGACACTTCCAAGTCAATTTTTTTTTTTTTTTTGCTGTCCACTGATGTGTCTATTAGGCAAATGGCTTGTGAGTTTCTGAGATCCCCTAATCTCCACATATTACTATAGAAAGATTATGGAGACATGTAACTGTATCCAGGTTTACGTGAGTCTTGGAGATTTGAGCTTAGGTTCTCATATTTGCATTGTAAGTATAAGGTGGGTCAGTAGGTCCATCTTCCTAGTTCTCACAAGTTAGAATATATAATAAGAAGTTTCTGGTCTGGCCTTGCTCTGAGGTCTGAACCTGCAGCCCTGCTACCACTTAGCCACAAATAATCACACAAGTGCTTATATTAATTACATGCTGCTTGGCCTATGACTCAGGCATATTGCTAGCTAGCTTTTTTTTTTTTTTCAAGATATCACCTTAAATCTTTATTAAAATTTACTAGTGACAACTCAAGCCACAGAAATTAGTTGTAACTTCAAATTTAAGAATTCCACTTAATTTTTTTCTTAAAAATACCTAATACCTCAAGGCATTATCACACCACAAATTGGTAGCTTCAATTTGTGGTAGAATGTTTTGAGAATCAGTTATTGCACTTCATGATAGTTCTGACCCACATGCATATTCCCTCCCTCAAATGCTTAAGGAGCTCCTGGAAATTAGAAGTTTGGCTAGATGCTTACATGGTAGCTAACTCTGTCATTAGGGTTTTATCTTAACATTGCAACAACATAAAGATTTTTATTTTTATTCTATATATTTTATTTAAACATTTTTAACATACCAACTACTGTTCTCCCCTTCCTTCTTTCCAGTCATCACCCAGCTTTTCCCAACCCTATAAGCAAGTTCATTACTCAATAAGAGTATGAACTCACAGGGTAAGTCATTGCAGTCTGTCATATACAGCTGAGAAAAGACCAAGCCCTCCCTACCCTACCCCAAGGCTGAGTTAAGTGTTCCTCTGTAAAAAATGGGCTCCAAAAAGCCATTTCATGCACTAGGAATAAAGTCTGGCACAACTTCTAGAGGCTCCAAAAACTGTCCACACCTTTCAATTGCCATTCACATTCCTAGAGCATAGTTCAATTCCATGCAGGTTCCCCTGTCAGTTTAGAGTCCATGAGCTCTCAATAGATCTGCTCAACAGTCTCTGATCACTTACTTATGATCTTGATCTCTTTGCTACTATAACCTCTTCTCCCTCTCTTCCACTGGACTAGAAGTTAGACCGAGTGCTTAGTTGTGGAGCTCTGCATCAGCATCAGTTGCTGGATGAAGGTTCTATAATGACAACTGAGGGGCTAGCAAGATTTTCAATTATTTCTTTGCCAATCATAATCATGCATGTAGGAGTGGCAAATGTCGTATGTCATATAGTATTCAAGGTGAATCCTCTACAGTCACTAATACTGACATCAGCAGACTAAAAATTGCTGTAGATTATCTGTATGTAAAAACACTCCTATGCAACTATGTCCTTTTTATCAGGCAAGTGTTGAAATAGTCTTTTAACTCTAAGCAATTCTTTTAATAAATAATTATATTTCAGTTAAAATTTTATAATTTAAGTTTCAGTCATGTAACTCTCCTTATTCTTCAGATACATTTGTAGAGGTAATATTCTTACCTCTTGAAAAAACTTAATAAATTTAGATATAACAAGCTATGTTTTATATATATGCATATATGTGCATATACACAACATGACTTAATATCACAATATAAATAATTAGAAAACATTATGGATAGTCTTCAAAATTTGGCATATGTTGCTTTTAAAGCCTTATCCAAATCATTTGTTACAATAGTGACATAAAAAATGGAGTAAAATGTATTTCAACTAAATTTATTACAGTTTAAATAAATACAATGCAATATTTGACAAGCTGATGAAATTCTCCAAGACCATTGGATGTAATAAGTTCCTGGTCCTTCTAGTTTGAGGCATAGACCTGTAGTCCTGCAGCTGCTTTACTCCGAATAATCACATAAAGGCTTATTCTAATTATAAACTGTTCAGCCTATGTATGGCTCAGGATCATTACCAACTATCTCTTAAAATTTAACTCAACTCATTTTCACTAATTTGTGTGGCAAGTGGCTTACCATCTTTTTACCAAGCTTTTTTTTTTCTTCTTTATTTATTTTGTATTTATCAAGAAAAACAGTAAAATGAATTAAAAATGCTGAAAAGTTAACAATAACTATAAAGAAGATAAAAATCATAAGCATGACTTATCAAGGGTGATAATGCAAATAAGATTGCTACACATATATTTACTTTGTGTTCAGCTTTCCCTCTGAATTTTTTTTTCCATCCCTGTATATACCTTATTCAAGGTCCCTTCCCCCTCCCACCACATCAGGTCATTTTTCTTCTCCGCAACTCCCCATCCCCTCCCTGGGCAGGGAGCAGACAGTCCTATGGTTCCACTGACCCAATAATGTTTGGATTAGTCTCCACTCCTGGCCAAATCCAGTTTTGTCCATCCTCCCACAAGAGTGAGTCAGGTGTTCCTATAGTTGGAGTGGGGTCCAAAGGATCAGTCCAGGGTGTTACTGATCCCAAGCTGTTCAGAGGTTGTGGTTTGCAGCTTGGGCATGCTTGACTTTTTTTCTTGTTTGTTTGTTTAGAGACCACTAATGAGTGAGTACATCCCCTGCTTATCTTTCTGAGATTGTGATACCTCGCTCAGGAGGATATACTCCAAATCCATCCATTTGCCTGCGAATTTTAGGATATCATTTTTTCTTACTGCTGAGTAGTATTCCATTGTGTAGATATACCACAGTTTGTTAATTCATTCTTCAGTTGAGGGACATCTAGGTTGTTTCCAGGTTCTTGCTATTACAAATAATGCTGCTATGAACATAGTTGAGCTAATACCTTTGGAGTGTGAATGTGCCTCTTTAGGGTATACACCCAGAAGTGATATTGCTGGGTCCTTGGGGAGATTGATCCTCAATTGTCTGAGAAACCGCCATATTGCATTCCAAAGTGGCTGAACAAGCTTACACTCCCACCAACAATGGAGGAGTGTTCCCCTTACTCCACATCCTCTCCAGCATAGGCTGTCATCTGTGCCTTTTATCTTAGCCAATCTAACAGGTGTTAGGTGGTATCTCAAAGTTGTTTTGATTTGCATTTCTCTGATGGCTAAAGATGAAGAGCACTTTTTCAGGTGCCTTTCAGCCATTCATAGTTCCTCTGCTGAGAATTCCCTTTTTAGATCTGTACCCCATTTTTTGATTGGGCTATTCAAGGTTTTGGGCTCTAGATTCTTGAGCTCTTTAC